>OX439042.1:67080108-67124281 GCA_949317995.1 Acholoe squamosa
GCTGTTCTTTCCAGGACTAGTCAGTGTTGCCTTTTACATTAAATATCTGGATCCCTACTATGAACCTACCTGTGTATTAATGGTATAGGGAAAGTGTCCTACAGCAGTGGTGGAGGGAAGGGAGGGGGGAGGGCAGGGCAGGGTGAGAGGAGGGCAGGGCAGGGTGAGAAGAGGGCAAGGCAGGGTTAGATGAGGGCAGGGCAGGGCAGGGTGAGAGCAGGGCAGGGCATGTGAGCAAAGGAGATGCCAGGGCAGTGCAGGGTGAGAGTAGGACAGGGCAGGGTGAGAGGGCAGGGCAGGGTGAGAGCAGGGCAGGGTAAGAGCAGGGCAGGGCAGGGTGAGAGCAGGGCAGGGCAGGGCATGTGAGCGAAGGAGATGCCAGGGCAGTGCAGGATGAGAGTAGGGCATGGCAGGGTGAGAGCTGGGCATGGCAGGGCGAGAGCAGGTCAGGGCAGGGTGAGAGCAGGGCAGGGCAAGGGTGAGAGCAGGGCAGGGCAGGGCGAGAGCAGGGCAGGGTGAGAGCAGGGCAGGGCAGGGTGAGAGCAGGGCAGGGCAAGGCAGGGTGAGGGCTGGGAGTGAGAGTGAGTGAGTAATAGATGTTTAACGCCATTTCGACAGCTAAGGTCATATTCATGGCGAGATCCTCATTACACAAATTTACAGAGGAATGTGTCAGTGCCTGTGCATATGTGCACCACACACATCCTGAGGGGATAGGAAAGAGGAGAAATAGACCCTTTTAAGTGGGCTAGGGAGGCCCAGGGAGGGCAGGGTGACAGAAGGGCAGGGCAGAGCGGGGTGAGAGGGGGAAGGGCAGGGCAGGTTGAGTAGAATGAGGAGGAGATGGAAGGGGTAGGGAATGGATAGGGGAGGGATGAACAAAAAAGAGAGAGGGAGGGGGAACACTCATCACAGAGTTTAGAACAGTTCAGAAGATGAGGCTGCCCTGTCCAAACCCACTCTCACCCCAGACTGGGAAGACTTTATGCAGCTAAGTACCCATCTTGGAATACCCATTTTGAAACCATCCTGGGCCCAATGTGGTTGCCCATTTTAAAGCTGACCAGTGCCCAAATCGGGCGGCCCAATGTGGCCCAGACCGTATGCTGAGGACAAAACCCGTTGGGAGCCCAACGGGCTCAAGTGGGTTTGCCCGATTTGGGCTGCCCTGTGTGGCCCTGACTGGAAACCCAGCATCTGCCGAACCTAAAACCCATGTACTGAATACTGCCCGCTTTGAACCACCTTATCCCGGGTAAAACCAATTTGGCCCCGAGCGGGCTTGCTACATGGGAAGTTAAGGTTTGCAGACATGTATGCATTAAAAAAAAGAGATATATTTTGTTTGTTTTCTCATTCACTGGGGGGAGTACATCAGCAGGTATTTACTTGTCAAAGTGTCCAAAGATGTCAGCCACAGCTATATATGTGTACATGTATTACACACTGCATCAGAATGAGAGACTTGAGAAAGTACAACAGCTTGGCAGGAAGGGCATTGCATTATCTATTCCAGAATAACATCAAATAGGTGTCAGTCATGGAGCTTATTGATTATTTTATGCTAATGATGGTGGCATAAGGTGAATCTAGTCAATTTTCTATTGCCCTTTCTATTCACATGACATTCTATGGAATGAAACCATGATAAACATGGGATTTGGGGACATTTGTCACAACAATTGATTATAACTATGTGCAGATAGTCCATTCAAAGGTAGTGCTGCTACCTGGTGTGGATTTAACATCCAAGTATCTAAACATATTGATGTTTAAATCTAAACACCTATTATTCAACTGTTTCAACTCTAAACATCTAAACATGTTTAGCGTAAACGTTTATGTAGTTAGAATGTGTAGTCGATGAGACACCTAACGTTTTAAACGTGTTTAGACCTAAACATGTTTAAATTCTAAACACCATTTTTGCAGTGTACGATGTTGTTATCCTTGGTTGAATGGTTTACCTCAAGTCGGCCATATCAATAAACATTACAAACAGATTGACCAATGATATATTCAATCAGGTTCACAAGTTCACTTATGTGGTCTTCATGAGGTCAAATTACCCTAATCACAAAAAGTCATTGGGAGAGAGAGAAAGATATTATATACAGTCGGAGACCGAGTAGGCTATGGAAAAATATTAAACGGAGAGCAGGGGGTGGGTGGAGATGCAGTCTCCATGTTATATGCAGTTTATGCAGGGTCTAATTATTCCCCCATAAAACATGCTTACCTGCCTAATCCCCTCCCCACCCCTCCAGGCCATCTCCTACCCCAACCTCCCACTCCACCCTCTCTCCCGGTGCACCCAATCTCCCCTGAGGCACGAAGGCACGCGCCTGTGGGAGGCTGGGAGAAAAATGCAGTGTGGAGAGAGGGGAGGGGTAGTGGCGCGTAATAGCCTAATAATTATAGGGTGCACAAACGGAATGGACAGGTAGACCAGAAAAGGACAACGGAGGAAGAATGCCAGAACATACTAATGCTCTGCAGGGGGGGGGCAGGAGATGAGAGAGTAGAAAGTGGTGGGCATTGACTACAGCGTTACTGATCCTTCAATGGGAAAAAAAACTGCAATTAATGCACCTATTTCACCTTTTCGTTCCTCTGTTCCTCTGATGCATAAGCCCATGGGGAAACACCCTCCAGTGCTGCATTCCTGAATATATGGAATTCTTTCATTGAAACGGATAAATTGACATTTTACAGAAAAAGGTTCATTAAAGCGAAATAGTTTATAACTATTTCATGGTGAATGAAAATGCAACACAGCATGTTGTGAATAGCATCGAAATAGTCATTCATGAGCTTTCTCTTACCAACCTGATCGTTTTCAAACAGAATTTTACCTGATTATCGTTTGACGTATGAATCGTCTTCCAGTAATGATGCCCGCCCAATATGGGCATGATTCTGGCATTTAGATCAATGGCTATAGCATTAAAAGAAATGCAATCCTGACCAGCAGACCTTTAAAGTTAAAGTGGGCATGTCCACCACCAGAACATTAAATTCAGGATTTCTCATAGATAAAATCACATCCTAAACTATGTGCTAAACATCTAATCTTTATATATGCATTGTTCAAGAGAGGAACAAATTCACAAACCCTTTTAACATGTTTCTACAAAGTTTCAAAAATTGCATTTTAGCATATATATGCCAACTTTAAATGGTGAAGCTGACAGAAGGACAACAAATACATGATATGAGTAAGTGACACTCGGAGGCTGGGGGGTGCAGACTAGGGGTGTGCGTGGTTGTGGCGGCAGGGTCGGATGGAGGCATGCATGCAGTATTTATTTAAGAGCGTGCCCACTTATTCCATGACACCAATAACCAGCCCCCCCTCCAAACAGACACACGTACACGTACACGTAGAGTCATACACCTGATTACCACCTGCTAAAACAAACCCAACCTACACGCCGCACTCACGTATATGGTATGACGATACAGCAGGTAAGGGGGGGGGGGAGGGAAGTGAGATGGTCATGCATAATGCACTTAAGGCGAGTAGGAGAGAGAAGGGGGGGATGGAAAGGAGGAGAGGGAGTGAGGGGATACTAGTAGGTAGGAAGGGAGACTGGGTGACGGGGGGAGCTAGGGCGAAGGGGAGGGAGACAAAGAGGGGAGGGAAGGAGGTTGAGAGATAGACAGGTAGAGAAATAGAGGTAGCCAAGGTGAATGAATGCAGGAGGGAGGGAGAGAGAGAGAGAGAGAGAGAGAGAGAGAGAGAGAGAGAGAGAGAGAGAGAGATGGATGGAATGAGGAAGGAAGGGAGGGAGGAACAAATTAAATCAAGGGAGCGATATGACTTTCTCAGTAAGAGAAGCACAGTATTTGAACAGGAGAGATTATGCATGAACAGCCAAAATCCATACTCGCTGACTAAGATTAATTAAGGAGAGATATTGAACACATCCCTTTACTGTGAGTCCAATACGTGTATGTGTACTGACCCTGAGTCTACCATCATTGTAGAAGAATAGAGCCAAAATCCCTCCCACTCCCTTTCCTCCCGCCCAACCCTCTTACAGTCCAAATACGGAAAAGTAAAAACGGCTGGTTCCGTCTCTGCAACGCCCGCTTCCTCTAATCCGGCCGCTATTCATCGTCGACATGGGCACGGTGTACAACCACTATCTGTGTAAACGCCCGCTATCTGAAGTACTACACATGGTGGCTGACCATCCAACCACTATCTGTGCAAATCAATGCTATCTGTAGAAACTTTAACATAAAAATACTAAGGCACATAAGCCACGGTCATGCACTCAATGTAAGGGCAAGTCTAATGTGTTTTTGATACTGACTTCAGCTGTTTGACACACGGGATTCGATACATACAGCATTATTTTTACACAGATTAATGGTTGGACGGTCAGCCTTTAACTGTAGTGGTACAGATAGTGGTTCTTTACACAATAGTGGTTATACACTAGGGGTGGGCTACTCCCACACCAATCTATGCTGCTGAAAAACAAGGACATGGGAAACCAAACCTGTTAAAAAAAATATTTTTGGCGATATTCACCCCATTCCAAGCACATACCTGCATGGTCAACTTTGGTTAAATCAATGAAATCAGACCCGTCCCGATGACTTTTTAGTACCTCATTTTTACTGTACCAACAGGTCCCCAATTATGCCATTGAGACAATAAGCAGGACCTATACCTAGTTTTTGGACGGAGTAGTTGCGGGGCCGTGGCGGTTAAGGGTCGGCAGGAGGAAGGGATATATTGAATTGATGGTCACGTGCAGGGAGGGAGGCAGCGGCCTAATATCGGAGTAGGTGAGGATTGAATCACGTACCATCATTTGCTGGGTAATCGTCAGGCACAAAGCGTATGGGGCCTGGTTTAGGTTGGGTTGGGGATGGTGGGGTAGGGGTGAGGGAAGGATGGGTGGGGGGGGGGGGGTTAAGGAAGGGATGGGGGAAGTGTAAGTCTTGCTTGGTGTATATATTGTATGGTTTATGTATACAATAGTGGCCTTTTTGATTTTAAAAGCGCCAGGGTCTCAAATAAAATGGTAAAGGTGCACGAAAAGTGGTCTGACTGAGGGTTACCTCACGAGGCAAAGCGGAGTGAGATAACTCTCAGGCAGACCAATTCGAGTGTACCTTTACCTTTATCTCAAGTTGTTTTAGTGGGATTATGTTCAAAAATATATTTGTTTGACATAGAATTAGGATTTTATCATAGCTGTCTGACCATTTAGGGACCTTTAGATGGCCGTGAAATACGGGATATGGTTATTGCATGGGGGATGCAATACAGGGGTCCTTGGTTAAACCTATGGAGCTGCAGTATTCAACTTGAGATAAACACCGGGGATAAGGAATATCAAAATCAATCTCGTGTACTAAAACGGAGTTTAACCAAGCCCCAGTCTCAAATAAGAGCCAGTGAAATAGGCGCTTATCGAAAAACAAAATCATCTCTTGAGTACACAATATTGTTCTTTTAATGCAGGGATATTATGTTAGTCATGGGTGAAATCATATTTACTAGCCAGAGCTGACGTTCAGAAGTCACATTGGAAATGCATCGGTCGGTCCCATACATAAAACTGTAATTAAAGTGAATGACTGAGGAGGAATTATTTGAGGTTTGCAGTGTTGTATGCACATCAACACTTGCATGCACACAAAACAGATTCAGTCTTATCACCACATGCCTATTCATCTATATCTCTCCCTCCTACCCATTACCTTGCCCCACCCTTGTCGATAACACATGCAGCTCTGCTCTCCCCATCCAAACGAGGTCAGCATCTCCATGGTTACTTTAATATCTGCAGTGCTGCAGCCTATGATTGCCTTTTGGTTTCCCGCAGGAAATCGGCCTAATTTGTCGGTGCTGATTTACTGGCAGGAGGCAGGGGACCGATGTGTTATAATGAGGGATGGGTGGGGTTGGGACACCTATAGTATGGACTACATAAATCATATCACTATGCTTCTGTCCATATCTCTCTCTCTCTCTCTCTCTCTCTCTCTCTCTCTCTCTCTCTCTCTCTGTTTCGGTCTCAGTCTCGGTCTCAGTATGTCTGTCTCAGTATGTATCTGTCTGTCTCGGTATCTGTTTCTGCCTCTGTCTGTCTATCTGTCTATTTCGATCAATCCCTATCCCTCTATCTATTAATCCCCTTCCATCTTCACCTTTTCCCTCTCCTTCTGTCTGTCAGTTTCTTCTGTTTGGAGCTGCTTATTTCTCATCACTGCTCTGCCCACCAGCCACATTCCTCCCTCCCTTACATGCTGTCCCCATTTAATCGAATGATTCTCTTTTAAGGATATTTATATGCCACTATTCTCCATTATCGTGTCTACCTCCGTTCCAATTTCTAACCCCTTATCTAAGCTCTTAGCACGCCTCCAACACCAATCCCCCTGTAGCATCTCTGGTTTACTTCACAGTGATTACCCCCTTTCAGGACCACTAATCAATTCATCAATGCATCGTACCCATTGGTCGCTACGATGCAGTTGTGCATTCTTGCATCATACCAACCCTACAGGTCACTCCCCAAAGCACATGTAAATGATGCTTGACAGCAGTTCCATGGAGAAAATTCTCCAGGGCTGCATCCATGCATGGGGCCGGGGCATCCGATGGGGATGAGGCATTAATGTATATAGCGAACCTTACAGGGTTTAATCCCTACAGCTGCTGTCGCTGTCTCAGACTCCTCAACCTCTCTACATCACCTTCTCACACATCCCCACTTTTAGCCTCCACCCCCAATATGCCCCATACACAGTCGGTTCTCACGCTTCTTGACAGACAACACAGGTCTTACAGCTTATCGTTAAATTGAAAAACTGAAAGCTGAAATGTACAGTGCACAGTTTGGGTTGGGTTTAGTACTGGCATTGATATACTGAAAGTCCTTGGTGTAGGACTGTACATTTTTAATTGTGATCTTCTTCGTTAGTTAGAAAATCAAGTTTGGGATATGCCTTCATGATTCTTTCTGTATGGCTTTATAACCAAACTTTGTGTAGAGAAAAAGAAAAATCTTGATTTGCATTTTGCCATAGAGTTATTTTGCTGAAATGATACTCAATTTTCTTTTGTCAAATTCATGAAAATGGACCAAACATGGGTCCCTTTACCTGCCTCTACCACTATCTACAGGTGTCTGTCTGTGCCTGCATTCATAAGTCACGTCTCTTGCAGATAGTCTTACACCGTGAGATGTGTTTTATGCTATGTACAGTGCCGTCCTGTGGCACGCCTGGTATAAATGTCAATACCTGGTCCCATAAACCCTACCATACGCCTGAGCCCCCACTCCTCAATGGGGGATGGGATGGGTGGATAGTGTCATTGCATGATCCTATACCACCCCAACATCAGTCTCTCAAAGACAAAAATGTAGCTTACCACGGGTACTATTGATACATCGCATCGATAATATAACATGAACCTTCTGGCATACTGTGGTCCTTAAAGGGTTAAGTAGAAGATAATGATTGAATTGTAGATCCCTGAGTCATCATCAACTGAGACAGCAACACGTGGGTCTACTCTCATGTTAGAAGTCCTACATTGTACCAAATTAGACAGATACAGACATGATATCACACACGCTTTCTTGTTACCTCTCCTCACTGGCGTATAGGGGGAAACTGAGAAGGAGGGAATGGGCGGGGAAAGGCTCTAGATATAATGGGGAGATCACCTAAACCAAATCGAAATGTACTGGGCCCCAATCGAGACTCCTCAAATGATAATTTCTTTCCAACGCCTCTGCTCATAGATATTTTCTTTGCTATCTCTACAGGCCTACATCATATAACACCTAGTACAGATTAAAAGAAAAAAAAGAGAGAGAACAAGTGGAATACGACGGGTCCCTTCCACAAAGTGATAAGGTGATAGGTACCCACCATGCTGTTTCTTATCAGTGCTTATCTCGCCAGGTGCCAGATCAAGCAATGGCCGGCACAGTAGGCCTCGAAACGGAGCCCTATAGCATACACCACACTGCCCCTTCCCATAATCCCCCACATTGCGCCCTGTCCAGCAGCAACACCACTCTCAGCTCCCGCAGCACCGCCTGTCGTGTCTTTTAATCACCAATATTTCATACCATTGACAAATCCTCCAAAGCTGCAGAACATCAGGTACAAGCCTCCCCCTTCCCGCCCCCCCCAACCACCCTACACCCTCATAACTCTCTCTCTCTAACTGCATCGATCCTCCAGTCGGGATTACCCAAGCATTGCGGGGTGGAGAGCTGCCTTCAGGGCAGGGCCTAGAGCAGGGTGGGGCTTAAACTAGACCAAACACGGCGCCACATAGCAGCGCTCAAATCAATGGTAACAGGTGGGGGTATTCCTCATGGTCTATATTCTGTTTGCCCTGTTATAAATGGTGTAAACCTTTTGTGTAGACCAGGTTTTACGGCAACCAAACCCATTCCATTATTCTAGTAATAATAAGGCAACATTTTCAGAGTTTGTGAGGCGTCATGATCAGTACGTTATTAATATGCTTCTTGTTAAAGGGACCAAACACACAACAAGTACCCTATATGATTGTAAGATTGCAAGGATAATGTGTACTATGTACGTTACTGATGGTATAAAATATTTGAGCATACCAAAATCATTAATTTTCCCTCTCTCTTTTTTAAAATAAATATTGTTTTGCATAGTAATGGCCATGTTGGTTGTATTTAACCCCTCACACACTGATAAATTTGAGTAGTGGCAGACTGAGGTAGTTATAGGAGAAGTACCTATAGGAGTGGAGGAGGGGGGGGGGGCAGGGGTGGTTAAATTTAGTGCCTCGAGTATGTACCTGATACAACCCGCGTTATATTGAAATATCGAGTGTTTATTAGCGCCTGATCTATCGACTACCTCTCCGCCATCCTCCTATAGCACTCCCAATACCTTCATCCTTGCCATCTCCGACGGTAACTTGACGCCTAGGTAAAGTCCCCCTTACCTACCATCCCAGCTATCTCATTAACTCAGGCGCGCAGACAAAGACAGGGGCACTGAAGATGCCCCCCCCCCAACAAAAAAAAAGAGAAATAGAGAAATAGATAGACAAAATGGGTAAATAGATAAATTGCCAAGACCTCTCGATAAGATGCATGATATTCCAAACCTGACATCTGATAATACATTTAGTATAATAGTAAAGCATTGTAATGCCCATTGAACAAAATGATATAATGATATATAATGACCGCAGTGCTGGCGAGTATATATATATATATATATTTATATATATATATATATATATATATATATATATATATATGGGGCATCATGACGTCCAGTGGGCACGATGCAGTCCTGTATTAGCGACCTATCTATACCAGGATGTAGTATATAGATAGAACTAAACGACCGTGGTGTACGAGGTGGTCGATCCACCACGAGGGAGTTGTCTCCCCCTCGGGCTAACGCCCTCGGGGGAGACAACTCCCGAGGGGTGGATCGTCCACCGAGGGCACCAGGGGAGGTTAGTTCTATATTTATTTTATGTTTTTAGAGGGTTAAATTAACTGAAAATTAGCAAAATCCGTTATCGTAGTTCCCCGTACGAGCGCCGGTCCGCCATTTTGAATGTTTACATGCACCAGAACGAGGCTGCAGTAGTGGATCAGCCGCTGTGGTGGATCGTGACACGGTACGCCACTGGGGGTGTGCGGATCGGCCCTGCAATGCTATCTCTATGGGAAGAAGTTATTCACATAAAATAAAGGAGCTTATAGGTGATGAGTGTGTGTGTATGTGTGTGTGTGCGTGTGTATGTGTAGATGGGAGTGGAAGGGATGAGGCGGCATGGTGGGAAATGAAGTGGAAGTGACAGAAAAAGTGCATTCAGTTCTTACAAAAATAGTTTCCTGCCTAACCACCACCTCAACTTCCACCCACCCCGACCTCCTTCCTCCTCTCCCTCCCCTAGGCCCAGGAATCCAGGAGGGTGTTGCTCCTATAGTAAAAGGAAGAGCTGGCTAAAAATGCCCTCATTTCCAGTCCTTTCTTTTCATGTATCTATTACTTGTCCCTTTTGTTGCGCACAAGTGGACTGTCAAGTACAGTGCTCAAAAAGGGGGATTTGAGTAGGTACCTAGTTAGGGAGAAGTCAGTCAGTATATTATACTATAGAGTGTGTGACATGAGTAGGTACCTGATAGTGCAACTCTCTCTGTTTTAAACAAGGCAGGTGACTTTTCAAACTAATGTGGTGAGTGCAAGTTGAATGGTGAAGCAGAGCGTGACTTCTTTTGAAAAGAGGGTACCTACTGACAGTTCTTTTTACCATTGGAGCAACACGCTCCTGAAGTATCCCACCTTGCCAACCGCTCTGACAGCCTGGAGGGTATCTCAAAAAGATTGGGAAACCAGTTCTCACCGTAACTATTTGATACTGCAGTTCTCCTACATTTCTCACCCTAAGAACAGACTTCCCTGCTTGACTTCTGCTACAAGTGAACTGCACGGAAATAGGTCGAGTTGCAAAGTAAGAGACTGGACCCCTCCTATACCACTCCTATAACTGACTCCCTCTTTACAATACAAGAGGGAATCCACTCCAGAAGGTCAGTGAGTTCAATTTTGGAATTATCACCTCCGACAGGATCAATTCCAAATCTTTTTGAGATACCCTCCTGCTCAACTGCCTCCTCAGTGGCAGACAGATCTACGATAGTGTAGAAGGGGGGGTGGGAGCAAGATCTCTAAAATATTGAAGTTTCAATCTAAAGGTTTATATTTTAGGATACCAAATTAACTCTTAGGGACATAACCTTCTCGAAAATATGTCAATGTCTGTCTACCCCTTTTTCCCCCTTTGCTTCCCCCTCAACCTCATGTCTTCTCTTTCTACCTGGGCCGGAGGATAAGACCCGTGACCCTTTCCTTTGGATTTACCAATGCTCTTCACTGGGCACTCTTTATCGCCCACCCCCGGCAAACCGTTCTCAAGCCTCATTAATCAGAGGTGTATGAAGCAAGGTTTTAATGGGAAAGCTGGGGCTAGGCTCTTGGTTTGGGGCCCAACACACATTCATATAGGCTTGTATTATAGGGGAGCTTCAAATTATTGGGAGAGTGGGGAAGGCCTGTCTGCCCCCCCCCCCTGCTTCTCTTATACCAGTGCCAACCCACCCATGCCCCCCGCTGTTGCCTGAGACGATGCACCGGGAAGTTTGATTCTGAACTGTGCACCCAGGTGAGAGGAGATAGAGTTAAAATGCCACGGTTCTAAAAGTCCATCTTGATAATGGAATGATGGAAGTTAATATAAACTGTTTGTCTTTAAGTACATGTACTCCAGGTAGTTGGTGCAGAGGGGAAGGTTGCTTCGGAAAACGAAACAACAACAAAAAAGTTTGTTAAATTCTAAGGTACAGGAAATGCACATGCCAAAGGATACTCTTTCGGATGCTATGAAAAGGCATAGTGTAACTGATAGTGTCTGCCTTTAAGTATATGAAATGTGGACTGTTAGAGCTCTATGCAGCAATACCTATATGCTACCATGAGTAGAATAGGAAATGAGGACTGCTAGAAGTAGTTTATCGCATTTATCCCCTGCTTCTAGTAGGTATGGTTTTGGCTCTATGTAGTATAAGAAATGTGAGCCACTGTAAGTAAATGCTGCAATAAATCCCCTACTACTAATAGTGTCGGTTCTTGCTATGAGTAGTATGGGAAATGGCGGCTGCTAGAAGTATGTGTCGTGGTAGAAGTACCCTCTACAAGTAGTTATTTTTTGCTATGAATACCATAGGAAATCTTGGCCTTCTAAGAGCATATGTCACAAAATATCCCTGCAACCAATAATTCTAGTTTAATTGATTGATTGGAATGTATATGTAGCACTAGAAGCCTGTGCTGCTACCAGTATAGGTTTGGTTCTGGCAGTGAGTAGTATATGGACGATGGGTTCTGACGCAGGCTAATGTGGGGCTGGACTTCTGTAGATGACAAGGTCAAGCTAGGGATATAAGCTGCCTAGGGGTAACTTGTTTTGGTGGTGTCTGAACAGGGACGGCTAAGGAAAATGGTCGAGGGCTATACCTGAATGATAGCACGACGACTAGGGTCTTAGCATTATGGTCTCAGCAACCAAAAAGTGTGAGGCTCTTTACAGAGAAATTGAATGTAAGGCACTGGCAACACAAATGGAGCATGGGGGCACTAGAGGGCGATTCACAAGAAAGACCGACCACACCACTGTAGGTAGACCATGCATTTAGAATTTATGTCGTCAGTTTTCATGAATCACCCTCTTGGGATCCTTTCTTTTTTACTTTATTCATGTTAATTGGTAGCATTGTACATCAATACATGGTACCCATCCTAGAAGGGGGTTACAATGATCTCTACGCGATACCTCAGTGAAGCACGACATAATAAATCATAGACAATGATGACAAATCAACATCAGGTTTTTATATGATTTTAGACACTGTTTTAGATATCAACACACACACTCATATATCTGTTTACTGACAAAAACCATTTTGAGAATATTCAGAGTTGGAGAAAGTGGACTGTGTATGACTACCCGGCATTTATATGGAAAAGACGTATGATTATAACCTGAACATTACTTTACAAAGACAGTGATGTGACAATTGCATCCTAAGTATCATTATGCACCCTAAAGTAAAGGCCCGTTTTGCAGATCTGCAAACTGTAGCAGTATCAAATGTATTAACTTAGCAATGTCTCACGCTTATATGTCATTAAGACTAGATGTTTCATAGCCTCTCAAAGAAAATGCGAGCTCAAGCACTGACAGATTCTGAGGGAGCCAAAATGTATCCACGATAAAACATTGTGATTATCTCTCATTCTTCAATTATGAGGAATTCCAGTCAACTTGTCCACCTTCCAACCTATGAGTTGCACATCGGCTTAGTATGATGTATAAGACATGCCTTATTTATGCGAGGTATTTTGGAGAAGTATTTGAACACATCTGTCTTAAACAGCCCGGCTGGTGGTGGACGAGTTGTCCACCACGACTTTGTGGTGGACGACCTCGAGAGTGGACGAGTTGTCTGGCAAGCATTATGAGACTGTCTTTGAAAAATTCTTCCTTTCCCCACCGGCAGATACCATTACAGTGATGTTATTACCAACATAACTCTGCTGTAATCTGTAAATGTTTGGTCGATACTCATCATAAATTTTGATTTATCTGGAAGTTCATAACTCTTCATCACTACAAACTGTCAACAATAACAGACAGAGCAGTAGAAAAGCTGTGCCAGACTGTGACGCAGACTCCGCAAGTATAGCCCTGGGATTTGTTACTCCAGGAGATAAGTGCACGCAAAAGATAAGTGCAGGCTGTTTTTGTTTAAGTTGGTAGAAAGATGAGTGTGCAGAGCACCTACGTAAAGACAACTTTATATGCACTTAAGTGCAGGAAATAATGTGTTTCTCTGTACCTATATGGTACTGTGTACACATAGATATTGTACACATACATGCACATAAGTCCCAAAATATTGTGTTTCTAAACGAACATTTAGGACAGCTATTTTGCTGTCCTAAAATTTCAAATCATCCTAAACCTTTATGAAACTGAGTGAAATTATGGCAAAGGTATGTAACAGTTGGTCAATGATTTTTTTTTATATGAATCAACTGATTTTACAAATTTTAGACATGGTATATTCGTATACATAAGTTTTAGGTGCACTTAAGTGATATATGTGAACCATCTGGATGATAAAGAATCTAGAACAAAATCCTGTTTCTCCAAGATATTTGAGAACAACTACCTCGAGTATGAGGTGTGTCTTATATGCGAGGATAGGCCCCTGGTGCACCTTATAGGATGAGGGAAAATTGAGGTAAAATCTTCCCAATGTGTCCCATAAATTCACAAATAGGGCATTGGGACACGCTTCACCTACCCAGGTTTTTGAATTTTGAAATATCACTTTTTAGGCAAAAAGTTATTTCATTTTAAAGTTTTCTAGCAGATTTATGTAGTCTGGGTACACCTTATATGCAGGGTGCACCTTATAAGCAAGGTATTATGGTACTAATCATCTTAAATCCTCCAGAAAACTTCTCACGGAGCACTTGACTCAGAGGGAAACCGAGGATAGACTAAAATTTCATCCCTCTCTTCATTTACAACATGTTACACTTACAACTAATTCTTTACAAATTTTAAGGCCTCAAGTTGTGAATAAAGCCACTATCTGCCACTTGTGTGCAAAAGGAGACTTACGTGCAGTGAGGATATCAATTGTTTGTAAACAAATGTGCAGTTATGTGCACTGAAGTCATAATTTATTGTTGATTTATGCCCTATACTCTATCTTTAGGCACATAGATATGTGCAGGTAACAGTTGGTACCAACTAGAGTTAAGTGCACATAAGTGCTGCACGTATGTGCACCTAAGTAAGGTGTATGTGGTGAACAAATAAGTGTAGGCTTGATGAAACAATTTCTACAATTTCTACCTACTACCCTACCTACCAGATATCAGTACACTTATGTGCACTTATCTTTGTACCTACTACAATTGGAGTAACAGACCCCTGGTTAAGGAATGTCTTTCAGACACGGCCCAGACCGACCATAATAACTTACTCTAAACCAAAGTTATTTTTGTCAAATTAATTCACTATGTACTGCTGCCTCCTTGTTAGCAATCTATAACACGCTGTACTTCCTGTTCCAATCAGCAGGTCCAGGATTAAGTACTGCTAAGGATGGAGGAAAGACAAAATTACCCAAGAAACAAGACATAAAATATGGGGGAAAAGAGTTCTAAGCCTGCAGATGGAGAAAAATAGTTATTACAAGAAAACCCATTTGCAGTAATCTCTCATATCGACTTCAGGTGGAGTAAATCTCATACCGGGAGGGGATTGGAGGGAGGCGGAGGGGGAGGTCATCATTTCCACTAATGGGTCGCTATCTGTGATTACACGGGTCTCCAGCCTCATCCTTTTTAATACAGTTGCTACATTTGTCTACACCAAACCCCCGCCTTCCTGAGTCTGGACTCTCTTATTTCTACTCCTCTTTTAATTTCCGTCATCACACCTTCGCTTTATCATATATTTAATGTCCGAGTTGTATCCCTAATGTATTCTATTCGGTATGACGGCTTGCTTCTCATACTTCCGTCCATTCCCCCTTGACGTTGCCCTTCCTGTCTTTTTATTGTGCGTCTCCCTCATTTCCTGCTGGCCTGACTCCTTTCCTGCCGCCCTTCCTAACCCGTTTACGCATATAGGTATATGGCTGTGGACAGGCAGGCAAAATTGTAGTCTGTGAGCCCCCCTCAGGAGCTATCACTTCTGCTTGCCTTCTCAGGAACTTGCATATCTTTGTTTGCCGCCACGTGCACCTCATCCCTGACAGCTCTTCTCCCTTCTGTTCCCCCCTGTCTATACCGGCTAGGTATCTCTCTCGTTCCCTCCTACCGCCCTTTTCGAATACCTATTATCTGTCTGTTTGTCTTTCTTTCCCAATGCTTTAAATTTACATCACTAGCTCATTACCTTCCTACCCATCCCACCCCACAACACCCACTTCACCCCCTTACTCCTTGACTGCCACCACTGAAAGTAGTGCTGCGTCAATGTCCACACGCCCAAGTCCCCTTCAATGCCTTCTGTACAGCCAGAGCAATTCTGTCTTAGAGTCTTTTGTCTCTCCAGGCACCTTCCTTATTCCCCTACCCCAACCCCCATCTCCTGAATCTCTGCCTTTCTCTTCTGTTTTTTTTTTTTTTTTCTCCTCACCATCGCTCCACCAGCATCTACGGCCCTACAACCTGTGACACTCAGCCCCTGATTTATAAGACAGAACCCCGATGCCCTTCCCGTCCCGCCATTCATTACACCTTTGTTGAGTGTTATTTGCCCTGCAAAGCACCCTTACCAGCCCCAAGGCCTATGCTATCTAACACAGGGGAGTAACTCACAAGAACTATTTTCATTCAAGTATCATGCTGATCCTACAGGGTTGATACACTGCCGTGATGCACAATTTTCTGTGAGTAACTCGCTAGCACTGCATTGGTGCATCATGACTGCAAAGGAGGACAAACCTGGGGGATTCAGGTGGACCTTGAATGGTTAGGACTGAGGAGCTCTAGGAGCATCTTCCACCTACAAGTATTATTATAGACGAGCATTTACCTAATGCAGCATAGCAGCAGGCCCTTAGCGGAGATTACTGTTGACTTTATGAGGTACTCTAGTTATAATAGCCGTGCTGTGAATTATGATTGTGTCCTGTGTGTGTGAGTGTGTGTTTGTGAGGGGATTGTATGATGGTATAGGGTGAGCATGTACATGGTTCTATAGGTAATGATAGGGATCCTGCACAGCAGGTGGCCATATTGTAGGGTAATGATATAGGTTATATACCAGGGATATGGCATGTAAATGCTGAACATCATTACCCTTTTGGGTGACAGAGTACGATATCATCACATCAGACTTTGATGCCTATAGGCTCAACACGATGGATTGGAACACTTAATGGTAACCTGGCCAGTAGGCTATTACTAAACATACTACGACTACACCCTCCAAGTCGTACCAAACTGCCATACGAATAGCACCTGTGTTTGCCATCGTGAAGCTGTGTGCACGCAATCATAGTACATTGCGAAAGGGCCTCCTAAGCTTAGAACTATTACTACGAAATCCTGTACAAGGGATAAAGTATACAATTACAAAAAAAGGCAATTTCTAGCTCTATTGCCAGGACATAGCTAAGCCAAATTTACTAGAAATTGTATAGCTTATCCCTCACACTTCTTCAGCTGCCCCGCCCCCACTGTCAATGCCCTTGTACACATTTGAAATGTTGTTTTACACACATTGACTAAACTAACCTTTTCGTATAACAACAGCAACACATTTTTTCCATGGCGTGGGATGTGAAAGAAATACCATCATATAAAAAGCCTTCCATAGTGGGAAGTTTTATTAGCCAGAGGGAGAAGAGTCTTAGCATGGAAGGAATATTGGTGTGAGAGTGTTGTAGGTGTGGCGTGGGATGACTGACACTGTCTCACTTCTCATGAAGCACACGTCACTGTGTGGGAGGGGGTGGGGGTTGAGGGGAGGGGGGGCAAATGGGGAGGGAAGGGGGAAGGTAGAAGGGGAAGCGGGGAAGGGAGGGGAGGGGGAGGAGAGGATGCAGGGGAAAGGAGAAGGTGGGAGGGGGAGTGTGAGGGGAAGGTGGTGAAAGGGAAGTGGGAGTGGGGAGGGGATTTAGGAGGGAAAATGGAAAATGGTGGAGTGGGAGGGGGCTGGGTGAGGGGAGGGGGGAGGGAAGGGGACAGTGAGGTGTTGGCCAGTGGCATGTCACCAACACCGTATACATCACCCATCTTGACCCCTCACACCCTCAGACACGTCTCCTCCTGACCCTCACACCTTGCCATGCATAATAACCATCTCTGTCATGCAACCAGCACAGTTTTCTTTAACGGAAACTTAATTCAAATTCGCAACAATTACAAAGCACCGGGACTTCTACCTACTTTGGATCTGATTCCATGATAACCTCCCTTGTGATCTGAAATACCTGATACAGAGACTCGCCGTCTTCACTCAAACCTCAGTTAGTCCTCGAGCTGTATTTCACTCGGCTCAATTTTGTGGAATACTCCTCAGAGGGTAACTCGTGAATAAAGTCTCAGTTTGAGTAATACACGTGAACCTTTGTCTATAAAAGCTATACTCAGTTAATAGAGAACGTTGAATCAATGGTTGTATTTAGTTGATGAACGTTGATCATCTACTGAACATAGGAATCTAGCACCATCTGCAATAGCCCCACGTTGCTTACTCTCACCCATACCTCACCACCCACACACTCGCTAACCTGTCATGACCGTCCTGCCCCTCCTCCTGCCCCATCTGTGCACACTGGAATTACTACCTTCTCATATTCCCCCCTGACCTGATCACTGGTGAGGGAAGGGGCACACACTGCCCTCCTCATCTACTACTGAGGCTCCCATGTATCTAGCCTCACCATTCTGACCCTGAGCTGCCATGCCTTATATCTGTCCATACAGTTCTATTTCCCAATCTACCCTGACGTCCCTCACCCATGATGCCACCCTCTGTCTATTTCCCAATTCACCCTAACATCCCTCACACATGATGCCACACTCTGTCTATTTCCGAATCCTCACTGACATCCCTCACACGTACATGATGCCACCCTCTGTCTATTTCCCAACCCCTGACATCCCTCACACATGATGGCACCCTTTGCCTATTTCCCAATCAACCCAGACATCTCTCAAAAGTGCAACTACCCTCCCCCCCTCTCAAAAAGTACTGTAAAACCACGTGGATAAGCTGGAGCTCACTGACCATTTCTGACATTAGGGCAATAGGATGCCTCTAAACACATTAATCAACTCAGCTATATCTTAGTCCATAGTGTAGGGGTTCGTTCCCCCGTCGGGTGCGCAGAGCCTTCAGAGGGACTGTTCACTTGATTGTGTCACTCACCCTATATATATATATACCATACCGATCCAGGGTAGTTGGAAGGTAGAGAATGTCAGGCCAGGGGATGTAGCTCAGCGGTAGAGCACTCGACTTGCAAGCGCGAGACCCGGGTTCGAATCCCGGTGTCTCCAGAGATGTTTTCACTGACCACTACAGTGGTGGAGACACCGAGTGGTCCTGCCTTGCAAGGGGACCTTTAGAGAGCTCGGTACCTGGGCCGGTGTGGTATAGACAAGCGCTTCAACTTGCTAGTGCTGAGGGACTTGGAAACAGGTGGCACCCACAGCAATTCCTGGGAACAGGAAGTGTTACTGCTGTGTGTGACTCAGTACTGGTACCGTTCAGACTGGACTGGAGGACCGGTTCTGGCGGGATATGGTTAAAGCTGGTTGGGAGGAGTGTAGGGGTTCGTTCCCCCGTCGGGTGCGCAGAGCCTTCAGAGGGACTGTTCACTTGATTGTGTCACTCCCCCTATATATATATACCATACCATTCCAGGGTAGTTGGAAGCTAGAGAATGTCAGGCTAGGGGATGTAGCTCAGCGGTAGAGCACTTGACTTGCAAGCGAGAGACCCGGGTTCGAATCCCGGTGTCTCCAGAGACGTTTTCACTGACCACTACAATAGCTTTTTTTCCCAGAAGCCACAATGCAGCGTATATGCAAGCTTATAAGCGAGGTTTGCAGTAGACTCACTTGCGGTGCATTATACATAATCAAAATGCTTTAATGGCCAGACATGTTGTCTCAATCTTTAGGACATAGTCCAGCAAATGCATTATGTAATCCTTAAGGGGTTTAAAGGCTAATATGGCACCTCCTGTAGGTGACACTATGTAGCCTCTAGCCCCCTATGGCTGCAGTAGTGTAGGGTGATGAGGAGGTCCTTATCTGGCAAGACGGCTGTGGGACATTACCCTACTCACCCCACATGTCTACAACAGGTGCTCCAATATGGCCAGCCAATCTACTGACAACCGCTTCCACTTAGCCCTTTAAGGCATGATGCTGTAGGAGTACATGGTGGTCATTGTGTGTTTTTTGCACCAATGCAATCTTATTGTTTTGTTGCCTTGTTCTGGTTGACCTGAAAAGCGTACATGTCTGATTTTTGCCAAATAATATTTGTAAAAACCAAACCCAAAATGAATGCACTTCATTGGTGTATCTTGCCAACCCTCGGGGAGTGTATCAAACTCCAAAGGGTTGGCATGATGCATGAATATAGGTCCGTCTCAACCTACCCTGGGCTGCATTCATGCATCATGCTAACCCTATGTGATTGATACACCCACGACAGGCTGGCATGATACACCAATGCAGATATACCAGCATTGCAATGGTGCATGATGCTGACCAAAGAACATGTCTCAGGAGGTATACAAAGGGTTAAACCACACCCTGTCCATACCCAGGCTCTCTCCTCCTGCTCCCCACCTCCCTCCCGTGCCTCCTCCAGGTGCCTGTAGTGATGTGACTGGTCACCCTGTGCAGGCAATCATCTCATCATCTACCCTAGAACATGGCCATCTCCTGAAGCACCCGATCCCATTCCAAAAAGCCTCCTATAATCACCTACCAGCCCCCAGCCCCCACCCTCTCCTTCTCTTCGCCCCTATCTCTGTAGACCCTGTCCTCTTACCTGATGATCCGTCCTCTCCATCACCTGAACATTGTTCCCTCCTCCTCCTCCCGATTGTACGCACTCCATCTCTATACATGTATAATGCGTCCCCATATATGAGCCCCTATCTATGATCAGAAGCTGCTCTTCAGTGTCTATTATTTATAAAACATTGCCTATAAGCCTAACCTTGACTCGAGTTCGGGATGGTCTCATAGGCCGCACATGGCAGCCTTGGATGGTGCATAAACTGCAACTTATTCACGGGGCTTTACGACACCTTCCCATCTTAAGGGCCATATCCACCGCCCATTGATGAACCATCGTCAGGCTTCATCCCTTTTATTTATCATTCATTTCTCTCAGTGGCTGTTGGATGCGGCCCTTTAGATAATGAATTCTTTAATTCTCCCCTTCTCAACTTTCTACCCATCCTTACATCCCACTTTCAACTTTCTCCCTCTGATCTTAAATTCTAACATAGAGTAACATCTTAGAATGAGGAAATAATGTTGAAAATCAATGAGCAAGCAGGCAAGAGGGATACCTCATTTACCCTGCCATGGGCTCCCCTTTATACTTACCTGCTTACCTATCTGCTCCAATCTTGTGAGAATCTACCTGTAGATATGGTTATTCTGTGCAGACCATCATCTTGGGTCCCGGTGGAGACCACTGGGGCGTACAAGCTAGCACATCCCTATGCCGCCTGACTACCAATATCATACAACCTACCTCCAAATATGCTCACCATTCTATATGCTATCACTCAACCAAACTATATTTCTCCTTCGGCTACCATAGATGTCCTCGTCCTCCTCAATCTTTTCCTACCTAATTTGGATGACAGGTCATAATACACAGATTATATATGCCACCTTGCCATTTCAGTATATTCTAGAATCAGTAGGTGAAATTGAGATTTATATATATATATATATATATATATATATATATATATATATATATATATATATATATATATATATATAAAGAGAGAAACAGGTAGAGAGAGAGAGAGAGAGAGAGAGAGAGAGAGAGAGAGAGAGAGAGAGAGGTTTCTCACACCCACTATATAGCCGATATATCATATTATTGCAATTTTGCGTACTTTATAAGGTCACCTATTATTTGTGTATTCATGTTAAAAGGCTTGATGCGATAATTAATTTAGTCATATCTATATCCTTTGTATGTGCAATATCATCGGCCGACTTTATACGAGAATACAACCTCACAGCAATAAAACACAGAAAAGAAATAAACTGGAAATTATGGTGCAGTAGTTGGTCAGTTATGGCTCGGCCAGCAATATCAGGATTTATGACCGATCCTTATACTAATCCTTGTCTGGCGGGTATGAAATGAGCTACTGCTATAGGCTACTATAGCTGCTTATTACGCAGCAGCCGAGGGGAAGAGAAGGGAAGCATGGGGAAATCAGTAACCCTTTTGGTCCATTAATATTTGCTACAGTCCACTTGAACGGCCTTATTTAAATAGGATTATCTCTCCAAACTAAAGCGGTCTCCAATACAATGTTTTTATATGGGACTTTACAGTGATTGTGACCTTTGATCACTGTAGCTGTGGCTAAGGGCAGCTGCTATTGTTCCCCATTAACAGTAGTCAATTGGGGACATGGTTTGTTTAGACAAACACATATTGGCTCACACTGTGAGGACCATCTCTGTGTTGATAAGAACCGCAATATCATAGAGCTGATTCTAATGGAAAAGATGTAAATTATATCAATGACTCTCACACTTCCTTCATGGTAACATGGCTATTTAACATGAATGCAATCAGATTTTCATATCAAGTCCCAGATCCATTGTTCTTGACATGTTAGGCACAGGCATTTGACATGACCATGATTAGAGAGAAACTGAAGAGTTCCCTAACCATGCCTTCGTGCCTGATGAATCGCCGCCTGGTACAATAGGAAATTGCACCTGTTTCTCTTTAAGGATTAACTGATATCAGCTAGGTATCAGATTGCTGCTGCTGTAGTATTTTCTATAGTTAGATAGATTAAGCACTTTTGATAGTGATTCAATTTGTTTTACTGTTCTGTTCTATACTGAAGAGCCCCTAAGCTGTAACACTAAAACAGTCACACTTCCATAAAACACTGACGTTCAAATTTCAGCAATAATGTTACCAGTCTATATCAGACCATGGTGAATATATATATGGGTGGGGCTCCAGAAAATGTCCATTAAGCAAATTTGTCATGTTTTCTTTAATAACTCTGTAATAAGATCATTTCAGGTGATATGAACAGCATGGTTACAAAGATCTCAATGAGTACTTATGTAATAACTAAGGAATAAATTATATTTTTCCTGTTATTTTCTGAATTTACCCATATTTTGCTTGAAAAATACCAAAAAATCCATGTCCCCTGAGAAAAAATGATTTTCATTCAATTTTTTTCTCTATTCACATTGTATTAACCCATTTTGCAATTAATACAACATATTTTAGAGACCCTTCTGTACATCACCATGAATTTTCAAGAAAATTTTCAAATTTTTTCATTATCTGATGAAAATCTTTAAAAATAGAGTTTTTCTCATAAAATCATGTTTTTATTTAAAAAATGTGTTATCTATATGAATAGAATGCGTTTGAGGTAGTTTTTTGACAGTATGTAGAAGTCTGACACCCACATATTGGAGCAGATATGCAAAAATCTGAATATTTTACTGTTTTCTCTCCATAAATGAGACCCAAAGAGGGGTAGAAAAATGACCCTTTTAAGGCTATTTTCTTTGGGGAATAATTTATTATATAAATATAAGGCATATAAAGATGAAATTCAGTTGACACTGTGTGTGGTGGGGGCCTGGAAAGGATCTTGCCATTTGATTCCGGAAATTCCACTTCAAAGTATGATAAAAGACAGAAAATTGAAAATGTTACGTTCATCAGATTTATGTTAAGTTCATCGGATTCACATGGATGATTTACCTCTAATTTGCCTAATTCTTCAATAATAGTTAAAACAAATATCAATAGGGTACCCAAGTAGTGAACTGCACCAGCTAGTGTAAGAATTTTTTCAATGTAGATTATTGTTTTGCTGTAATAGGAATGCAATCATAAATGTTACGTTCATCAGATTTATGTTACGTTCATCGGATTTATGTTACGTTCATCAGATTTTTGGTGTTACGTTCATCAGACTGTTACGTTCATCGGATAAACTGATGATAGCATATGTATGGCATAAATCATCCATGAAGAAAATTTTAAACAACCAGTAAACCTGAGAAAATCAACCTAATCAGCATGTGATATGAATTTTCCAGATAGATATATTCTTTAAGGAGATATTTCATGATTTTCCCCAAAAATGTTACGTTCATCGGATTCAGGCTAATGACTTATCAAAGATAAAATCCTTTATAATGCATAAGTAGATCAAAGAAATATCTTTAGGTATAGCTAATAAAAGTGAATACAATCATTTCCAATTGTCAGTTAGTGGAACATTGTTCAATTTTATATTTTTTTTTGTTGTTTACAAGAATTTTTAAATGAACTTAGGGCAAATCCATCATTTTCTCAATTTACCTGATATTTTAAGCATGACACAAGATATGTGGAAACGAAGGAAAAATTTATATATGATATTCTGTGCATAGAAGAGATACATCTCTACCAGGTTCCAGTGAATATATATCATGGTAAATTGTTTGAAAATCATTTTTCCACAATTTTATCTCATTTAATCAAATCTGATGAACGTAACACCCCCTTAATGCTTAAAATATATGCATTTTGAGCTAAAAAATAGAAAATGATGGAAAAATCCCAACTTCACAATATTTAGCATTCTCATGGCTTATCACCTCCTCCACAGACATGTAAAACTATAGAAGTCTAAGGGTAATTAAAAAATTTGATCATTTTTTCTCAAAATTGGACATTTTCTGGAGCCCCACCCATATATATATATATATATATATATATATATATATATATATATATATATATATATATATATATATATATAAGTAATTCCAGAAAGGGTGATGTTTGAGAGAGGGGCTGGTGGCAAGCACTTGTAGTGCCCCTATCCTATTACCTACCTGGAATGCCATACCTGTATGCCACTCACCTGCCACAGGGCACCCCTATAAGGACTACTGCGTGTGAGCCAGGAAGGGGAAGGGGTGTCCCTTGACCATCTAAGGGCTGCATTCTAATATATAGTACACTATGACATAGGATGAGCATGAAAAGCTTGATGCAGCCCTGGTGGGTAACTCGCTAGGGCTAACTTCATACCAGCCCAACTGAGTTCAACCGTACTAGGACTGTGTTACCTCATCTGTCTTGGTTTAATCTAAGAAGAATAAGAAAAAAAGAAAGCAAAACATGAACTTCAAATAGGTATTGTATGTTCCTTTAGGGGGTAACAGGTTGCAGTTGAATAGGCAGTTTCTCAGCAGTGAATTACTTCACCCTTCCCATACAAGCAGCAGCATGGCTGAATGAACAGCTGAGAATGGCCTATGCCAAAAAGTGACAAATTAAAAGTTAAAAAGGTACCATCGATGAGCAATCACAATCACTTGGTTTTGTGACACAGGGAGACCCATCAGACCTGCACAAGTGCTTTGTCCTCCTTATTTGTTCATTTTTAACAGTTGTAGTCTCCTCCCTCCCACACCTGCAGACATCAGACCACGGAGGTATGACAATAGGATAGGGGCCTGCATGCTGATAGTCATCTACTCTGGGACACAAATTGTTTTTCCACCATGTAACTTGTGTTCAGAAAGGCTCTTCATGACAGCTCAAGAATATTTTCCTATTTGTAAACCATAATATGCAAGTGTATACTTGGATTGGAATGAAATTGAAGAAAATCCCCTGGTTGACCAACATATATGAGTGCTGTATGGGTTGGTCAACACATAGTCATTTGAGAGAGAGAGAGAGAGAGAGAGAGAGAGAGAGAGAGAGAGAGAGAGAGAGAGAGAGAGAAAGAGAGGGGGGGTCGGGGCGAGGAGAGGTCTATTCTAACTACAAACAAGAAAAGAATATTAATATTAATTCTACCTATCTATTATGTTTCCTAGCTAAATATATGCCAATGGACAGAGCAACTCTGCAAAAGCCATTCCTCGCATTGGGGAATCGGCACAAGTGTATCAATTTAGATGATGTACACATTCTTTCAAGACAGTAATACATCAATATTTCATTATCAAATGATGCATGTGATATCCCCCTATTCCTGAAATATTTGCTTACCTATTGGTAGGAACTGGAGAAGCAGAGGCATGTGGCAGTCTTAGCTATGGTTACCTCACTCTAGATCTAGACTGGCATAGGCCAGACTGAAAATAAAATATGCCTTGGACTGGGAAACCATCCCTAAATCATAAACCGTGAACCTTTTAACGCTAAAACTGGCACCATGCAGCAAGCATGTGATCCTGTCCTCGCATTTCATGTAAAGCACAAGCCTATATTGGGATGCAGTTTTACACTGAGAAATCAAATAGATTATCAATAACGTGGTCTTCCTGGGAGCCATCCTAGCCCTGACCCAGGTTGTATATAATCCTTGGACCCTTACAGTAATTAATCCCCTATGACTAATGCCACTTGATAGCCCTACAAGGCCCCCCCATCTATGATCCACATAATGGTATGACCCAGTTCTCTGAGATATCAGGGAGCTACTCATTGATTGCTTATGGTGTAACATCAGGCCCATATCGAGCTGCTCTCAACCCTCGGGGTCAGCTTACGTTTGCTCAGATCACCTCAGAGCTCAAGATCCCTGAGGGGCAGGTTTGGAGAGATTGGGCAGGGTGGGGATGGGGTTGGAGATGAGGGGGGGGGGGGTCACAGTGGCAAGTGCACTTTCCCCCATATGGCCTCAACTCCAAACTAATTGTTTACATCCGGTTGGGAACCTCCCTACATTCTTATTTTTCATCATAAAGTCTAGGTATTTCCGATCTTTTGTTTCAGATGGGGCACATGATGATTATCATTGAATATATTATTTCAGCATATGTCCAAAGGGGTGAAAAGGGATAAATAAAGCGAATAGTGTTTCCATTTTTACCCAGTTGCTGTTAATTCTGCTAAACGAGCATCGCATTACTCTCATTTCATAGTTTAGTCAGAACCATGAGAGCTGACCATGTGGAGGTAGGTCTAGAATTGGGAGAGGGTGTTTGCTTGGTAATTGGGGTCTGGGTTTTGGGAGAGAATCTATGTCACAGAGGGCCTGAAGTCTGCCCTACAGATCACTTTCTATTCACTGTTAGTTAGACTTGGCAAGAGACTGGGAGCAATCCCAGCAAATTGTCGTCATCTGTCGCCATGATTTGTCATCAATGGTGACTCCTTTTTGAGTGATAACTCATTCCGTCATCTTTCGCCACTGTGTGTTAGACTCACATGCCATAGCAATTGCTATTCCTGGTGATCTTGTGCTATAACGACGTCGTGTCCCATCTAGCGACATGTGTGAGCCACTTCACACAGGTTGACGAGGACTCACGACAATTTGCTGGGATGTATTTAGTAGAGCCCCTCGCCTTAAGGGTGAAGCTTGAAGCGGGTTTGAGGTGGGTTGTGTGTGTAGGTGCAGGCTCGTCCCCTCCAGCCCGACAGAGTAAACTGAGTATTGATAGCCGCTGGCCGAGGCTGGTGTAGGTGGGGAAGGAGGGGGGATCTATGATGCAGGAGACCTGAGACCTGCCCCTAAGATCATCCCCCCCCCCTTTCTGATCTCCATTTTAGTACACAGGCCAGCAAGTCACTCCAACCTTATCACTGCTTTGAGTCTATAATGGGAACGCATATCACTCATCACCAACCCAAATACGCGAAAATTGCAGTTCATGGCTTTTTGTGCCTGTGTCTGTCGCTCACAAAGAGAACTAAATTGAAATATGAGATAAAGAAAATCCAATGCCCCAGATCCTAATTTGAAAACATATGGGTATCTTTGTCATATCTAGCGGATGGTTCGTACCTGTTTTGCAGGATGTAAACTGAAATGTGAGGTGTGTGTTTCGCATTTCAAAGGGCCTAATTAAAAGAAAAGTGGTATGGGCTTTTTTATCATATTCATGGAATGACTCACGCACACAGAATTTGATATATTTCGGTATAAGGATTAATTACCTTTCAAAGAGATGACACACTTTAGAGACACATACAATTATATTGGCTTATAAATACTGTAGTCTTAGTAAAATGAGAGTCCTATTATATTGCTTCCCAGATGTAGTTGCTCAGAGGATCCTTGAGTAGGGAGTAGAGGGAGAAGTAGTTTAGATTGCCACTAGCTATCTATAGCTAGTCTAGCCCTGAGCTGCTTTATATGGATTCCATGAGAGGTCTGAGCTAATACTTGAGATTGTCCTTCTTGGACCAAGAACAGAACCAATTAAGAGTCATAAGGATTCCTCAGAGCCTACGCTGTGCTCTGTAGTAGTTTGTATAAGTAACCTGAACCCAGCCCTTATCAACCCGCTCAGGGTCGCATGGTATATCGTAGTATATCTTCTTTTTTGTTCATTATGCACCAATGCAGTTCTGGCAAATCTACTCATCAGCACTGCATTGGTGCATAACATGCTGACTTTCCAGCAGCGGAATAATCAGCCTTTGGGGATCTCTATGATGCATAAACACAACACTGAGAGACCAGGTTTTCATTTATGCATCGCTGCAGGAATTTCCCAAAATGTTTCAGTGCAAAATGCAGCAATTTATTGTCTGCATTGTTACATCATGCTGAAAAAAGAGTATTAGCAGTAAGCCAACATGTGGCTCTAAAAGGACCAATTCTCTATAAGCTGGCCCCCAATGAAGCCAAATGTGTAAGAGTAGTGTAAGTAGACAAAATGGCAATGCTAAAGCCTATACTTTACTCACCGGCAGTGGGACTGTGGGCGATAAATGGTAATTTTCTAGACTAATATTTTGAGATTGTGGCAGTTATGTGGAGTGGGTAGGTGGTTCTATTACCCACACTAATCAGTTTACTTTAATTAACCTGGTTATGCTGGAGTCATATTGCACTCAGCAATCAATAGCTGGGGAGGGTGTAAATGTCCTAATTGCAGACTCTAGAAGCAGGCTAAGAATTTCTAGGTTTGCTTGAAGAAGACTTGCTTAAGTCTCTGGCAATTTGCATGGTAACTGAATATTTTAATTGGAATGGGGTGTTTGTCTGATCGAGTGAACGGTGAGATGGATGATGTTGTAAGGACTATAGAACGTCTAGGTTTGAGGAAGCTTTGCATGCAATTCCATTATAGTCTACCTCCTACTAATAGCTTGGCAAAGTACTGTCTAGCTGTGATAGTAAATTGATTTTCTTTATGATATAGTTTTGTTGAATATAACCACTGCAACAATGTCTATCAGCCTGCAATTTTTGAAAAAAAACCCACTATGGATGGACCCTCACCTAACTGTACTGCTGACGCCATACAATTTTATGACCCCCCCCCCTCCCCAATCTCTACAGGGGCGTTCCACCAAAAAGCAGCCTAAACCATCCTTGCCTCCGGTCAGTACACTGTGTTTGAAAAGTGAGTCTCTGGCTTCCCCCTTACAGAAAGTAATCTCTATCTGCACACCCTATATTCTCACCATTTACAGACTGAAATAAGTTGATTTCTGGTTACATTTCCCTGATTTCCTCAGATTAATGCAGAGACTTAGTGCCTCATTCTACTGACCCACACTTATGGGTCTGGACCATGGCTATGTGGATCAGTTACATCATTGCAAACTATGACGCACCTCTATGTGCTTTTTCTCCAACTCCTCACCCATTTATTTAGCCTATTGATGTACACTCTCACACCTATTCTATCTCTAAGATTACCTATAGAGTAAAAGAAGACCCATAATTCAGCACCAGAGTAATGCACTATAAGTGCATAAATAAAAGAGGCGCCATCCTTCATATCTCATTCAGTCCCTCAGCACCTTACCTTGGTGTCTGTATATATGATATTGGCAGTTCTTTCACCTTCTTCTCTGGCTTGTACTACAGTTGAAAGTGTTCTCTCTGTGGCTTTTCATCAGCTTATTGCGGTAGATTACTAGTGTATGGCAAACAAAGGCAGACAAAGAGGCTGGATGTATATAGACTGAAGTGGATGAGGGAGGGAGGTGGTGAGTAAGCTCCACAGGGCCACTGTGTTGATGAAACACAGTGACAGGAAAAAGAGAGGGAAAAAACCTGGTATGAAGCTAAAAACAAAAGATCAAAAAATATATCTACCACCACATATGTTTGATACGCGATCTGGTATGTCAAAAAGTATGGCTCCTGTCATCTCTCGTGTATAAATACAGGCCTATTGTGGCCCTTTCCACTCGCAACTGTAGCTAAAGCGCCACAAAAAAACAACGTTAAACACAACCAGGCCCATGCATTAAGTAATGGAGAGAGTTAGATCCTCATCTATATAAGGGGGACTTAACTTTGTAGATATGAACAGATGGGAGATATGAAAATTAGCCTCTATATTCATTTATAACGCATCCTTTCGAAAGTGCCGCATGCGAAGCATTGTGTCTGGCCTTTGAAAAAGGGAACAGCAATGATAAAAAGCCTTCCTTTGATAATAGCTGTTGCAGTGTTAAATTGAGCTGACATCTAAAGGCGTTAGTGGCAGACAACATGATATAAATGGTTATATTTCTAACACATTATTGCTTGTATGCAGCCTGTATACGGTGTATATAAACAGCGCGTGATGTACTGTAAATGGCATGCCGGTGTCGATATAGGACAGGAATACATATAGTATTTGGTATGAATAAGATATAACTACAGTCGACGCAAGACGCCACGTAGGGGGTAATAATTAAGGGCCACATTCCTGCCCCCACCATCCCCCGTTCTGTCTGCTTTCACCCCTCCCCCTCCCCTCCCCACACCACCTTGTGCTGTGTCCATAGGCCCCCCTGGGCCTACTGGTGTTCACACATTCCTGAGTACAGCTATTTGCTTTATGAATTAGTAGGTCTGGTACATATATAAGAAATGAAGGTTACACCGATAGAAAAGGCGTTTTTGTAGCCTTTTTCATCTGATCACTAATCTATAGCTGATATAAACCATTTCCCTACTAATCACGGAATATCTCATATAATGAATCATCATTCCTCAGAAGATTTCTAGTGTTTTCTTATTTGAACTTTGTAGATATTGATTCTTTTATTGTAACAGGCTATATTTAAATCCCTTCGGAAATAAATGGTTAAATGACAGAGATGGAAAGTCCAACTCCCCAAGAAACACTTATTCATGATTATAGCCAAGCAATGGATCTATCTTACATCTTTACATTCATATTTCTATAGACAATGAAAGCTCCCTGATGACGGTACTACCCTAACTCTTTGAAGACGTCTAACTTCATGTTTCTTTTCTGTCACCATTGTCAGCCCTAGCTTGGTGGTTTACATTCTTAAATACTGAATTTTGGTTCATCTTGCCAACACCTTAGGACTGTTTCAATTGCAGGAGGGGCATTTCTTAATAATGTTATTTGGCATTGTCTATAAATGCCCTTCAGAAGGCTCAAGACTATAAAGGTGCATAATATCGTATAGCAATGTGCAGCAATTAAGGGGTTGGAAGACTTTGTATTGCCAAGGGGATTGCAGTGCAGCTGCGACTAATGTGATATTCCAGTATCACTAACTAAAGCTATAATTCTAAAACTGTGAAGACTCATTAAATTGACTGCAACTGAAAGAGTCCACATTTACAATCTCCTGATGAATGTAATAATATTAAGCAAATATCAAAGCGAATGTTTTTTTTTTCAAATTATGGTTCCTATTAAGCATTCATAAGCTTTTGTATGTTTTGAATATAATTCAATGTTTGAAATTGAATGTGCCCCCCCCCCCCACAATGTGTGTTTTCAGTCATAAACGTAGTGGACCTTTTCTTTCTTTTTTAGGGTAGCATGATGCCAAATAATCCAAGATAGTAAACGTGAAATAGGTTCCTATACAGTTATATACATCGAATTTGGTACTCAGTCATAGCAATTAATTTTGAGCACTGATTAAGGCCTGATGTAAGGGTCAGTTGCTTTCATGGTGAATTGAAAACTATGTTGTCGTCGGTTATTTTGAAATAAGCCCCAGAGACTCTCCATTAACAGTACGGACAGCAGCAGCCCACAGAATACCTCATCTGTATACCACCAATACCATGAAATGCCTATACAATTATGGTCACTCAACATTGGCCGCCGACTTGTTCCTCACCCTCAAAAGCAACTGCTTAATATCAATCAGAGGCCATTGGCATTGCCATGATAAAGCTTCAGCAGGTATGGTACTACATCCTTATAGTAGAAGATGGGAACCAGTCAGCCCTACAGCTGGTTAAGTTCTTGTGGGTTTGGCCATAGATGAGCAGGGACAGTGTTTTTTTTATGATTGTCCACCATTTTGGTCCTCCCCCTTACACACTGCAGTTTCCCGCCCATAAGCAACCATTGACATCGTTATGACAGAGCTGCAATAACTATAATGGTATAGGCACTAATTAAAGAAAGAAGGCGACACTGTTGTTAGGGTTTGTCCAAAGACTGCTAGTATACAATTGCAACCTTTTAGCTCCCTATACTCTAGGACTGCTTTATAGTGAGCATGAGGCTGAATGTAGATAGGTTGGGAGGCAGTTAAGGGGGTTTCCAGTGCTGACAGCATACGGCCATAGTTATACAAGTGAAGAGGCGGGAGAGACTGTGCTTAAATACTGCTGGAAGTCCACAAGTAGAAGGTGGTCTCTGCTATTTTTGACAAAATAGAATAAACTTGTATTTTCTCGATTTGCCTGAGGATAATGATTGTAAAAGGGGTTGTAATGGCATTGGGAAGTCATTATGTATTGTATATCTATATAGAAGTTGTGTGTATATATATATATATATATATATATATATATATATATATATATATATATATATATATATATATATGTATGTGTTGTTGTTGGACTGTAGGGAATTAATCCATGATCATAAAATCTGGGCCATCAAAGGGGACAGATGCATGGCAAAATAGTGATGTTATGTGTAACTCTGCACGCCTTTGGCATTGCCTTACCTTCAAAAGTACATCTTTATCCATAGGCTAGGCTATAAAACATAAAACCCACGTGTCCTTATACTAGTACCTACCTGCATCGCCATTTAATCAGCTATATCCCCCTGTCTATTTCCCCTGCTCTTAAGCTACAGGCTGGATGGAGCGGGGAGATACTGACATTAGATCCCTTCAACTCCCCTCATATGATTCGCCACTGCCATATAGCAGTCGACAGCAGCCCGAGGGAACGGGGCTTGTAAATGTGGGGAGGGGGGTTGATTAAAGGGCTCCCTGGATTGAAGTTAGTCGGTCTGGCAAATGAGGAAAAATTACGTCGGTTCCAATTAGCTGGAATGAAGGTAGGCCTGGGAAAGGGAAGGTGGGGAATTGGTGACGGGTGGGGGGGGGGTATTAGGACTGGTGTATAAGGGCACAAAGAGGTAGGTTTAAGATATGGTGGCTAGAAAACTGGCCTTTCCAAAGGCTGACCAGGATGTATGCTGGTGCCCTGCAGGTATTGTGGCCATAAACCCACAGGCCATGCCTGGTGAGTTATTTCCCAGATACTAGGGAGAGCTCCATGTGAACTCCAATAGATGGCAGTTTAAATCTCCAATCACAGTATATATATATATATATATATATATATATATATATATATATATATATATATATATATATATATCTAAACATCTGTATAGGAGAGACATGTGTACCTTTTGGATGAAAGGGTGTCCCCTTGTGAGTAAGTGTGAAAACAGGGGATGATTGACTGGCAACTTCTTAGGCATGGCCTGCCTGTATACATGTCCTCAATATACAGGCAGGTATCCAGCCCATCCAGGATGGTGGTTTATAAGTTGAAGAATTAACATCGACATTTTTGCTCTTGGAAGGAGCATCCTGGTAAGCAGCAAAAACAGATGATCGTTTCACAGCTCCTCAGAACATACCCAGCAAATTGTTGTGAGTCCTCGTCACCCTGTGTGAAGTGGCTCACACATGTCGCTAGATGGAACACAACGTCGTTATAGCACAAGATCACCAGGAATATCAATTGCTTTGCCACATGAGTCTAACACACAGTGGCGAAAGATGACGGAATGAGTTATCACTCAAAAAGGAGTCATCATTGATGACCAATCATGGTGACAGATGACCACAATTTGCTGGGTACTTAATCAAGTGTAACATAAAATTTTAACAATAGAATTTCACCTCTTGCACAAGAAGACTAAAGTGTAATAGTTCCTTTACTAAAAGTCTGTTGCCAATAGCACTTACGTTAATCCTATGAACAGGAATCTCTTCCTGGTCTCCGAAATGAAATGAATTTCTTTCAATGCACAGCTAGACGTATAGGGAGAAACCCTTGCTACCTAGACAACCCCCCCCCCCGACACACACACCCTGTATAAAAGGCGGCAAGAGATAGTGAGGGCTAACCATATTATAGTCCATCAAATGCATGCACTCACTGCAAGGTGATTCATAAAAAGTGACGACCCATCTACAATTAAATGATGCATTTAGAAACGATCCTTCTCGAAAAGTAATTCTGAAATTAATTGCAAAAAAATACAAATCTTTTACAATCTTTCATACCCTAAAAGAATATTGATTGAATTAATGATTATTGTGAATGAAATAGTGTGTTCCAAAGGCTGCAATTCTATTGTGTCCATGAAGTATCAGTATTGACGAATTGAATAAATTCTCTGGTCGTTTTACCTTGACGACATCGTGAGATTTTATGAATCACCCTGCAGTGGTATTAAAGTGAAGGAAATCTGCTTGAAATGAAGTAGGCAGTCACTGTAGAGGCTATTTCATTAAGAATCGATCCAATAACGAGTTCAAATAATTCAAACTGGAGAGTGTTGCTCCTATGATAAATAGAGCTGTCAGTATGTGCCCTCTTTTCAAAACAAGTCATGCTCTGCATCACCATTCAACTTGCACTCACCACATTAGTCTGAAAAGTTACATGCCTTGTTTAAGATAGAGAGAGCTGCACTATCAGGTACCTACTCATGTCACACACTCTATAATATGTTATACTGACTGACTTCTCCCGACTAGGTACCTACTGAAATCTGCCTTTTTTAGCACCATACTTGAATGACCACTTGTGAGCAACAAAAGGGACAAGTTATAGCGACATGAAAAGAAAGGACTGGAAGCGAGGGCATTTTTAGCCAGCTCTTCCTTTTACTATAAGAGCAAAATCCTCCTGATTTAGAAACAGGCACATGACAGTTTGATTGAGCAAGTCCATTTTCAGATGAAGAAACCGCCGCTTAATGATGACTGCACTGATCCTGTATTAAATAATCCTGTACCTTTTAACCCTACCCTCCCTCATTCCGCCATTCCCCCTGAACTAGTGCAGCTAGTATATGGCCCTAACAAGTAACAGTAAAGTTTAAATCGGATCCATTCATGGCTATATGCACCCCACCCGTTCACGCCCTCGTCACGGTGAGCGGTGGTGACGCTTAAACAGGCGCCAGTGGCGCTTGTAGCCCTCCCCTCACTGCCGTAGCTTTAATATGGCGGCTCATGAGTTGGTGGGAGATCGGCGGGACTGATGTATCACGCCGCCAAGCCTTGTTAAGGCCTGCAGGGCATTTTAGGGGATGAAAAAAGTGGCCGGTAGCGGGTGGTTAAGTGCGCAGGCGCCGGATGGTGTTGGGGTTGAGGGTGGGAGGCTGATGCGGGGGGGGGGGGCGGTCTGGGGGCAGTGAGCGGTGAAGGGCTGTGGTAGACACTCCCTGCCAATTGGAACTGTATGGATATTGCCTACAAGTTACCCTTCCATCCCCTTCTCTCGGCTTCTATATCTCTAGCTTCTGCCCTTCATATTTTACCCCCTCTCTCCCTTCTTCCCCTCTCATTCCAACCTCTCTCTCTCTCTCTCTCTCTCTCTCTCGCTCTCTCTCTCTCTTTCAGTCTGGTCTCTAACGTTTCTTTTCCCCTCTATCCGGATTCCTCTTTCCATCTCCCTCCTCCTTTCTCATCACCCTCTGACATTAGATCATCACTCTTTCCCCACAAGGCATCTCTGTCCATGTAAACTGTCCTTTCCTCTCTGTTTCTTTCTATCTAATTCTGTCTATTTTTTCTCTCGGACAATTATGAATACTATCATCGAGAGATTCATCACAATGCTACCACCTCATAGAGATGTTAAATGTGACCTTGTCACTAATCCATGTTCTTTTCTTTTCTTACTTTTAGGTAAGCATCTTCAATTTCGATAAGCAGACACTGGTCAAACAGGGTAAGTAGATATATAGATAGAACTAAACGACCGTGGTGTACGAGGTGGCCGATCCACCACGAGGGGTGGATCAGCCACCGAGGACACCAGGGGAGTTTAGTTCTATATTTATTTTATGTTTTTAGAGCTTTAAATAAGGAAAAATTATCAAAATCCAGTACCGTAGTTCCCCGTACAAGCGCCAGTCCGCCATTTTGAATGTTTACATGCCCCCAGAACGAGGCTGCAGTAGTGGATCAGCCGCTGTGGTGGATCGAGACACGTTACGCCACTGGGGGTGTGGCGATCGGCTCCGCAATGCTATCTCTACGGGAAGAAGTTATTCACATAAAATAAATACCATTCCGGGTATACCATATGCTGAGAATGACATAAAAATTTAATAGATTGGCTAGGTATTGATGTCGGGACACACTGAAAGAGTGCAGTATGGTTTGATTCATGGCTCTTGCTGGCTTCAAGCCCCAACATGTCCATCAAAGTCTATACCTACGGGATAGACCAGGATGCGACTTCAAATCGTGGTGGGGCCCCCTTGTCAAGAAGTTTAAATACCATCTTGCCCTCGTGCAAATGCCATTACATCCCTGTATCTAGTAATTGCTAATGATTACACTGGTACAACTGCCCTACCAAACCTTATGTAATTACTACATTAAGTGCTGATCATACATATCAGTTGTATGATATTACCTATTATTACATGACTTCTGTGATTTTGGGTGCTTTTTTGTGGATATCCGGTGCTGTTATTCCTGCATAACTTGCACTGTAATGTGAACATATGCAAGGTGGATATCAGCACAGTTTGGGGTGGATATCAGCACGGTTTGGGGTGCATATCAGCACTGTTTAATGTCTAATTTTGCATTTTAAACCATGAGAACCCTACGAGAATTTCATTGCCAAAGGTAGGGGTCGAGCCTGCAGTCTCAGATCCCAAATCCAACTCCCTATGCATTTGCACCACAGGGACTGAAGAGAAGTGGTTGGCTACAACCAGGTCTTGATATGATACAAAGCCTAGGGAGGTCACTCACATATAACTATTATACATTCAAAGTGTGAAAATCCCCAGCAGTCTGGGTTGTGACCCCCCCAGCTTTTGTTGCTACTGCTTGCATAACGGCATGGACTGCGGGACGCGTTCAAACCAAACCAACGACTGCTGGGCACCAAGGTGTGAGACCCGGTGGTCTAGTGGTTAGCGCATTGCACTCAGCCGCTAGAGGTAGGAGGGAAGAGTCCCGGTCTGGGCGCATCTTTTTTTTCCCTGTGTGTACACACACTAGGCCTATGGCAGCCTTCGAGTCCTGGGAAAGGATTTTTGTTTTCAACTTGTTTTTTATTGATATTCTATTGATTATTTATTGATTTTTATTGATTAATTGTGTAATAAACTTAGTAAGGTATGAGCTAACGGGCACCGAATTGCTTGTATCGTAGGATATTGTAACTCGTGGCCTACGGCCAGTCGTTACGATATCCTACGATAACAAGCAATTCATTGCCTGTTAGCTCATACATTACTTAGTTACTATCAACAACTCTAATTTTAAGGATGTCATAATAAGTTGTGAAATGACTACATGAGGCTATTTCCACGACAAGCTACAATTACATCCTTCCATTCCTATCAACAATCTCATAAGAGTATAACACTGGTATTTGCAGTCGTGTGATATCGTATTACCTTAGGAAATGACCTACTGCATTATCTGTCCCATCCTGGAAGAGTGGGTATAAAGTGGACTACCCAAGTCATCCTAGGATTATGTATCCTTGCACACAGCATATGTCCTGCTCCCGGACTGGATCAGGTGGGGGGGGGTGGTAGAATGTGGGATTGTGGCTTGAGGTGGGGGAGCAGGAATGTGGAGGAAGGGGTGAGGGGATGGGGACCAGGACACCAAAAGCATCCATGGATTACAGCCCATAGAGTAGAGGAGCAGAGATATAGGAGGACAGGATACTGGCAGCAAAGTAAAGCTGTTGTGATAGATGCATATTTCCTGTATGGAATGACCAGTCTTGACTTGAAGATCTGATATAAAAAGTTTCTTAAGCAAAACTGTATTTTTTTGTGACTGTCCTTCGATGAGATGAACGCGGAAACTGTAGGAAAACCCTGTTTTGGCAGAAGGACTGTGGTCAGAAAGAGAAGAAGGAAGCAGGGTGGGAAGGCATTGATAGGTTATTCATAAACAAACCATTGTCTTAACTTCACATCATGTCAACCCTTCAGGAGGCCATTTCTTAACACACTACGACTGCTGTCCTTCAAGTCGTTGTGAGAAGCCTTGAGTTAATGGCATTACAGAATCATGCACTATTACCCACTTATGCCTGCACCAGTATGACTGATCTACCAAACCTTATGTAATTACTTCATAGGTGCTAATCGTACAGAGCAGTCGTAGGGCCTTGCCTACGATAGCCTGGCTTATTCCTGGCAGTATTAAATCGTAGTGGTTGTGTGTAGTCGTAGTACTTTAAGAAACGGCCTCCAGAGATGTATTAAACGAGCCAAAATGATCCGTAAATTTTAATCTATACTACCAGGACGACACTTGAACATAAATGTGCCGGGCAGCCCTGGATGGGTTAACATGATAAAATGTGCAGATGAGGTAGGTCATTAAAGAATCTGGGAAGCGAAATAAGAGGGGTACGAGAGGAAGCATACCTGCATAATGGTTGTTCACTGGGGAATGGCAATTTAATGGGAAAAAGCAACACACGAGCTTGTGGGACTACTTACCGGTATTGTCGTCTACATTTGGGAATATGGGAGGAGTAATTCCAAAACTTGTGTTGGGGCTACAAATGGGAATATAATGCAGTGGGCGGGGAGGGAGGGAATGGAAGGAGGGCCAGACTTGATGCTAGTTCATAATGGGACAAATGAGTGTGCCTGTAGATAGTGGAGTGGAGGGTGGTATCATGGGCCGCCTGCCCTGGTATCAATGGCCATTTCACTGATGGCTCCTGGCATCAAAATGATCCCTACCACGGTATCCTCGACCACAACCATCTCATATACATACTATGGAGTTAAACAAATTCAAACTGGGCACAGAGAATATAGATACTTGTTACCTCTGAGATAAAGGCATATGACAGTAGGATAATGGTCCTGAATTCGAAGGGCATTCACATCCATGTTCCTATGTGAAGCATTTAAAATGTGAATTAGGAATCAGAAGAATTCACTATGAGCACAGGTGTTTAGAACATTCCTAGACACAATTTTCAAATATTATGTCAATACCCTAACCATTTAGAATTGAAGTTTTCTCTAGACAGAAAACGTCTAGACTTGCAGCTTTGTTTGGCCTTGAAAATGTTAGACTACCGGAACTTCCATCTCGAAGAAAGAAAAATAAGAACTCGGCCGAAGCCTTATTAATTATGTCCCCGGTATAGAGGTAACTGATCCCACACCACATGTAACATATTTGGACATTTATAACCCCTGCCCTACCCCCCTCCTCCCATCCCCCCTGCCCCTGCCTGGTCGTGGTTAGGGGAGTGATTTACGGTGCAGACTCTCTGCATTGTTGGCAGCACCATTGGCATTGAGATAAGGTAAGACAGATTCAGGCTGCGGGAATTAGGTTTGGAGTGCTACAGTCATGTTTATTGGTGCACTGTAAAGATAATGCCGATAAAATATGACAACTTTGGGACAAGGCTTTCACTGAAATTCCCCAAGAGATTCTCCATAACACAGTGCTTCAGTATGCTGTTTTCTGGGGATTATTTGTAAAGATTACACTGCCTCGTTGGATCACAAAATAATTGGATCGCTGTAAAGTTTACAGGGATGCCTGGTACATTCAACAGTCATTTTTTAGAGTGTGTGGCATTGGGCTGATCAGTGGTACGTAATTCTACATGCATGCACTCTGGTTTGGTGCACCCTTCATCTTTTGATGGATCAATGTAGTCCTGTGGGGTAACTCACCAAGGTATATCATACTGCCCGATGGATATATATATATATATATATATATATATATATATATATATATATATATATATATATATATATATATATATATAGTCCCACAGAATCAAAATTTCAGACCTTTTTGTCTCTTTTTGGTGTTGAATTAACTAACACTTACTCTCCATTCCCTGCCCTATGTTTATTATGTGGGATGTGAAGTAGCTAGTGCAGAGAATGACTGGGTGGGTAGGGAGGGGAGGGGTGGAAGGCTTGGGGGTAGGTGTCGTGCCGTATGTATGGTATCAGACAATAAGGGATGTGGTAGATAAGGGGTGGTCCCTGATGGTCTGATTGTACCGTAGTGAACCGCACACTCAGGGGGTGGGCACTGAGTTGAGAGATGAGGTGGGTAGGGGGGGGGGTAAATCAATTTGAGGTTAGATCTGTTGTAAGTGATTTATTTTGTCCTCATCCATTTCCATTCTCATTTTACCCAGCTATAGTGAGTGAAGTATATCTACTTTATGTTAAAACCAACTCGACCCAAAAAGTAAAGCTGAAAAAGAAATGTCAAAAAAGAAGAGATGAAATAGAGGAAATATCAATTCTGTTTCCAGTTACCTTTTTTGCCTTAAGCGTGAGGGGACAAATAAGTGCACTGTATGTTAAACTATCGACAATCGTTATCCACCACTTTGTGGTTCAAGGTGGCGGACCTGTTTTTTGATGGGGTTGGCAAAGAGAATCAAATATCAAAGTGGACTGTTCCCTAATGCAGGTCCCTTTTACGGTGGTAATAACTGTTTGATGTGATTATGATAAATCAACAGTGCATTGGTCTGTATGATGTTTTCTGTGGTTAAAATTGATATGATACTTTTGTGATGGTGAGTACGATTGTGTTAATTGACTTCAAGTGGGCGTTTCTCAACGTGGTACGACTACACCTTACCACTACATCTAGAACCTTTTAAAATTAGAGTGGGTGATCGTAGGTAATATCCTACGACTGCTCTCTACAAGCAGCACTTACTTTAATATTTTCCTAGGGTTTATAAAACAGTAGCCCATGCACTGCTGCATGATAGAAGTGACCTTGAGTGCATTATAGGAGTACAGTGCATGCCTGAGCAAGGTCACGGCTTGTCCATCATTCCTGTGGGGTATCGTAGGCTTTAGACCTTTAGACCAGTGTAGTACAAATGATGACATGTTTTATAAAGACAATAGACAACTTATGAAGGCCCTTGACCATCGTGCGTTATAGTCCAACAGAGAGTCTCGATGTGAAGAATGTCGTTGTCTATTCTCTAATTGGTAGGGCAGTCGTAGAATAGGACAGAATCACGTGTTCAGGCTTGTTAACGAACTGGAAGATTTTTTTTACCTAATTTTCTTGTCTAACCTCCAATATACACATCGTACTTTTTCGCTTTTTCCACCCTTCTCACTGTCAACACTAGTGTATTGTGGTCCTGTAATCCAGAAAAGAAAATACCTTCATGCACGTCACATTAGAATGTGGCTAGACGCTGTCTTGATGGATCTAGTGATTTTTCTTAGCAGTTACTTGGTTAGCCTTTGTACTATGTAGGGGGTAGAAATAGTTTTATTTACCAGGGTATCACATAATTGTATTAGGCCCAGTTATAGTAGCGGCATTGCTCGTGTTGGTACCGTAATTGTATATGTAAACGGAAAGTCTATGCATATGAATTTCAGTAGATTGTTGTTTGTCCCTCATAATTCATAAAGAAAGAGTGCCTATTTTTCCTGCCTCTTAAAGAGAATTCTTGTGTTTCATTGGGTTCTCTGGAGGCCATTTCTTAACACACTACGACTGCTGTCCTTTTTAATCGTAGTGAGAACCTAATAATTTGGCCATAACAGTACCATGCACTAGTAGTCCCTAATGTCTGCACCAGTACGACTGCCCTACTAAACTTTATGTAATTACTGCATAGCTGCTAATCGTAGTGAGCAGTCGTAGGGCAGTTCCTACGATAGCCTGGCTTATTCTTGGCATTTTTAAATCGTAGTGGCTGTGTGCAGTCGTAGTACATTGAGAAATGGCCTCCAGTACTCCTTTGCCTCATTCTAATGTGTACTTTTTTGAGACCTGTGCTCCTAGATCAGCAATTACGGTAGTCTGGGTCCTTGTACTCTGCATGGGGGCTAGGTGACACATGGTATGAATTAGCATGTGTACATATTATACATCCTGATTCATGTGTGTACTTCACTCCTTATATGAGAGATTTCCTATTATCATAATACCCCACCTCTTGTATAACGCCCAACCCCAGCTTGAAGGAATCCTGGGGGTTGATTTGAACGAGCTCTGCAATATTTCAATCTACTATATTCTCGCCCATAAGGCTCACCCCATACTTTGGCTGCATCTAAAGAGGGCATCAGGTCCCTAAATTTCCAGCATAAGCCATCTATTATTGGGGAGGCATTACGATAGTTATTTTCAAGGCACACGATTTTAACACTTATAAACAACTAGTAGGCTACCAAAAACATTATTATGTTAACTTCACTATGATTTAGCATTTCTTTTTTTTTTCTTCGACAAATCATTCTCTGATTAGCTGGCGCCATGGATATCTTCAACCGATACCGGTAACTCACTTTGTACATTTATAATCATAATTGAGTTATACCTGTTTGTTCCACCGAGCCTCTGTGAGAACAGCCTCTGTTTTATCCTAATCTAATTTATGGTTTTAATTAAATAGAGTATGTTTTCCATTAGAATCTGCTACAATGCGGCATTGTGGCGGGTGGGTTTTTGTTTGCAGTATTTGTGACCCCCATATGTTCCCATTAAGTGGAGAATGATGTGGCGTGTTTTGGGGCCTACTGTGTGTGGGGTGAAGGGCCCTGTATGGTGGTTAACCCTTTAGATGTCTCTAATGCACTAATGCAGCATACCCATGATAATGCATGAATGCAATCCTGTTGAACAACTCCCCAGGGTTGCTTTCATGCATTTTGCCCACCCTATGGGACTGATGCACATGGTATGGTGCTCCAACGAAGTGCTGGCAAGTAGACCTGCCAGCCCTTCATTGGTGCATCGTGCCCCCACCCGTTGGGCATGATGCACTCCTGTATTAGTGGTTAAGGGCTGACCCGAAATTTTGCTGATCCGATTATTTTTGATTACAGTTATATACAAAAGTATAGAAAAAATCTGTCGGATTAGTAAAAATCGCGGCCGACTGACGGCAGTGGAATACCCGCTTAATGGCCGCATCATGCCTCCATATGCAGGCCCTGTTATCATTATGATGCACCAATGCAGCATTGGCATGTCTACTCTTCTATTCATTGGTGCATCATGCTTACACATTAGGAGTGTATCAACCACATAGATAGGACATTTCGAATGAATGCAGCTCTGGTGAGTCACTCCCTAGGGCTGCATTCATGCAACATGGCCTAAACATGGCTACAGAAAGTTAGTATGCATGGCTGCATTCTCTAAAGGGTTAAGAGCTGGTGGTTGGGGAGGGGGCCTTATTGCTGGTATGTAGTAGGCATTGTTTTGTATCCATGCGGGTGGTAATGGGCGATAATGGGTGGCTTTAAGGATGGGGATGCATGGGGGTTGCATGGGGGTTAACGGTGAGGTGGGAATGGGTGGCAGGAAGAAGATGGTGGAAGGCATTGAAGGAGGATGGAAGAGGAGGTAGCGTGGGCATGGGCAAGAGCTAAGAATGTGATGGGAAATGGGAGGGGATTGGTCAGAAAAGTACCATAGTAAAACGACATGATATCGATTGTCTGGGTCAGTGTGAATGAAACTAATGAAGGAGGATTGTGGCAGAGAAACAGGTGGAACGAAGGGGGAATGAGAGAGAGAGAGAGAAAGAGAGAGAGAGACACACACACACAAACACACACCAGGGAGCGAGAGAGACTAAGAAAGACAGAGAGAGGAAGAGATGTAAGCAGGATAGTATGAAGAGACAGGACAGGGCGGGGTAAGAAAAAGTAACACATGGAGGTAGACAGAGACACAGAGGGAGGCACTCATGCTTTAGAGTCACACTAATTCTCTCTATGGCCAGAAGGAGAATTGTGAGGGGGGAGGGTACTTTGTGACGCCCTAATTGTAGCCTCCTTGACTCCCGTACCCGCCCTACTGATGGGAAACAGTGGTAGCTGGCTGACAATGGATGACTGGGTCAGGCCTTTCATACCTCAGCGCCACCTAGTGAAACCCCTCATTGTAGCAGCAGGAGACAGGGGCTGCTGCTTGTGGAGGTTGTGGGTTTTACCTCTTTATCCCTTTGACATTAAGGGACGCTAATGTGTCAGTGCATCATGCCCATAGGTTGTCATGATGCACCAATGAAGTACTGGCGAGTCTGCTCGCCAGCACTTCATTGGTGCATCATGTCGACCTTCTAGGACTGTATCAATCCCATGGGATCGGCACGATGCATTAATTTCCTGTTAGCCTTTGAGACATTGATTACCTGAAACTGTTTTAAGTGCAGCATGCATCACCATAAGGTACAAAATTAGCTCGTCGGGCTTCCAATCATGCATCATGCAGACCCTATGGGTTTGATACCCACACAAAGGCTCAGCATGATGCACCAATCTAGGGATGGCGAGTTATTCGCTGGTGGTGGGTTCATGCATTGGGATTAGTTGGTAT